>MU628235.1:0-31933 GCA_025688815.1 Aspergillus carlsbadensis
CCCCCCCACCCGGACACCTGCACCCAATTAACGCCATCCAACCCTTGAAAACCTAAACGCATGCCTACTTTTTGCTAAAATAGTTCCCTGCACCTACTCCACAGTAGGAACTCACAAACACTCGCTATGGTCCATTCACAAGAAGCCTCTCTAGGCGTAATCGATGTGTGAGTTGTAGTTCAAAAAGGTACATATGATCTACCCGATTCGACTATATATAGGTGTGTGAATGTCACACCATGAGACTCTTGCTTCCATCAACTAATAGATTCCAGCTAAACATGTAAGTCGCCTAACGCTACCCTAGTTAGGTAGCCCACCACAAAGTTTGCCGATGGTTTCAGAGATCAAACGAACAGCATCAACTATTATGATGTCTAGTCCTGCAGTCGCTTGGATCTGAATCTTGTCAGTTGCGATTCTTCTTCTTCTCATGAGTGACGCGCAGACAATGCCGTAGCCTAAATATACTAACCTTTGCATACTCAGGTTCATCATTCAGAGCACCATAGCTAGCCGCCACCAACCCTCTTCCCTTCGCGAGGCTGATCAGTTTGGGAGCAAACACAAAGGGCTCGGAAGCCACCGCGATCCCATCAAGGCCCCACCTCGTCGCGAACCGGATCGCTTCCTGCAGGCTGGATGCCCTGGTGTCGCCTGTGGGGAAGTTCCCGGAGTCGTTCAGAAACAAGACGGGGAACGGGTTTTGTTTGAGGGATAGTAAAATGCAGACCTCGGGGTTAAAAGAGGAGAGCATGACCGGACGGCGATGGCTGGAAGGATGCGAGAGTATGGTCGATAGAATAGTATCCACGAAAGTATTTACTTCCATAGCAATAATGTCGGATTGCCAATCGTCGGCCGCTTCGAAAAGCATCGGGTACTCTAATGAAGGTCTTAGAGGTTGAAATTGGGCGAATGAAGCAATTATCTTACTTATTTCTAGGTTGAGTGCAACCGAGTCGGGAGTTTGGGAGAGGAGCTCATCTAATGTTAGAAACGGTTCGTGAATATACTCTCCTCTGGTATTGCCTTTGAATCCCTTTTGCTTGAATTCAAAAGTGTTCTTCAGTTGCTCTAAAATGTAGGTGGGTTTCCGGTTTCTGCTCGAATCAAGAGAGTATGAACGCAGCCTTGGAGTAGGATGTTCTACAGCAAGACTTCTTTTTGGCGGTAATTGCGAGTTGCTGATATGCGTGAACTGAACTGTGTTTAGATATATAGACAACATTTTCTTTTTTTGGATAGGAGAAGGCGAACCTGTTCAAGACTTAAATTATGCACCCATGCGTCGGTTCCTGTCTCACTGACTAGGTAATCATGGTATATAACAGGCACGTGGTCTTTGGTTACTTGAACATCTGGGCCTGGTCAAATAAGGCCAAAAAATTCATGGCTAGTAAACTCTTACCAAGCTATTATTCGTCAGCGAATCCTATTAGGAGATCATGTTCTTTACTTACCTCTACCGAATCTGCACCTAAGTCCATGGCTGTGAGCAATGACTGGGACTTGTTAACCTAATCCAAACGACAAGCTCTTCGCATTACCTGTATTGTGTTTTCCCCAATTGATAACCGCCCAGAGTTTCGAGTGTTCTGGCCCATACCTTGGATTCATGTCAGTATATTTGACTGGCAGCAGATTTAATGGGAATGTACCTCTATGTCCGACTACTTTGGTTCTCCCCCCTTCCTTCCAGAGAAGACTTTTTGCCGGTAAAGAGCATTTTGGTGGTATGAATGGCCTCACGACAAGAAAGCTGAATGTGACCGTTCCGATGCTGTCACAGCTTGTCGTTGAGCAGATGGGGATCGTGTAATCTCGAACCAGGCTCTCCCGCTCAGCCCCGAAGCCCTGTTTGAGATTATCTAGAAGAGCGATGGCCATACCGATTTGGAGATTCGCCCTCTTGCCTTCTATAGTCACAGTCTCGCGTTGGAGCTTGAAGAGTAACGTTGCGCTGCTAGGATTAGCCGTATAGAACCGCCATGGATTGTTTGTCATGTCATCCAGTATAGGTAATTCCACTGTGTGCGTGGGGCTACGCTCATTCATCAGCGAGATTTCGACCCGGAGCCCAACCTCTGATATCGATTTCGCTCCGTCTGTTGTCTGATAGATGTCGATGAACGTAAATTTCTTTTGCGAGTTGGGAGAGCCTGGATTCACGAGAATAATGCTCTTGCTTTCGGCCTTCTTGAGATGTTGCATGGGGCAGGCTTGTGCCACTAATGGCAAGCCCGCGCAACTTGGACGGACGTGCGAGACTGATGCAATTTGCTTTATTCTCTGCGATAAGGTGATATGGCCTCTAAAAGCCGCGTGGTCCAAAGCAGTCCACCCAAGCGTATCCTGATTTGCTGGGTTAGCACCGGCCTGGAGAAGGAGTTCAACAACAGATATATGCCCCTCGATTGAAGCTATAATCAGAGGAGTCAGGCCTCTTGTTCTCTCCGCCATCTCAATATCGGCGCCACATATCAACAGCTTGTTCGATATTTTCACACTGCCAGATCGTGCAGCGATGTAGAGGGCAGACTCCCCATGCATGTTTCGATGATTCACATCCGGGTTAGCGGCAAGAAGCTGTTCTAAAGATCCTGAACTGGTGCTAGTAGCGACAGTCAGCAATGATCCCGACGTAAGCTTCCAGCTGTCAGTTTCGAGGCACCGAGTTCGGGTTAGGAAGTCGAGTAAAGCCTCTGTCACTTCTTTGAAGTCGGACGCTAACGTGAGTTTGAGAGGGCTGATCTCTAGGTCATCCTCTAAGAGTATAGATTCCGAACAAGATTTATTGGCGTCGAGATCTCCATCTTGATTGTATTCCAGAAAGAGCTGGCAAATATCCAAGAGTCCATACTGCGCCACGTAGTATATCGGGCAACGATTGAAAACAGGATCCGGCGTAAAAAGAGTGTGCCAATTAGCTTTGAATGTAATTAATAAATGCCTGAGAAGCCGTATACTGTTATTACTTTGCACGGGATTGTAGGGCTGCTCCTCACAAATCAATGTTGACTTGGAAGAGCGGGTGAGCATCCTCTGCTGGCCGACTTTGACGATAATTTTGACTATTGTCAACAACAGATAGTCATCACCGTGGACAGTCTGCAACATTGAGACAAGGTAGCTGAAAGTCTCCATAGAATCATGGATTATGGAGAGTTGTATCAAAACCAGAGCAAGGCTATCCAAAGGCGATTGATTAGCCACGACCATTTCCCCCTGGTTTCGAAGAAATCGTTTCAAAAACTGTACTCTGTCTTTCCGGATCGCTCGATAAATGACTTCGGAGTCCTCCCGATTATGGCTAGTATGCTGCATGAAGTGATTCAGAATCAAAGAATCCCGGGAGGCGAAACGATTGCAAGATAACACATCTGTGATCGTTGAAATGGATGCCTGTACGCGTCCCATGTCATAAATCGCCTTCGTCTGGCACGAAAACTGAGACCGCGACAATGTGGTCGTAACGGCATCGAGTATCTTTCCATAAGCCTGTCGAGCATCCGGGTGATTGAGCTTCTGCAAAAGTCGTTTAAAACCGCGCGAATTCACAGTTCCATACCACTGTAGCGTCTTGAGCGCTGCGAGGAACTGGACGAATGCTCCCAGATGGAAACGCAGTTCTTGGGCGTCCCCAAGCTCCCACTTGGTTTGCCCGAGAAGGCTTGAGCTTGGGGAAAGCTTCGAGAACTCGTCCCAAAAGATGGAATAAATCTTCTCATAAAATTCCTGCACATGGTTGATACCAAAGAGGAGATCGTCGAAAACCGCTGGAAATCGATAAAAGTGTTACTCAAGGGCCTTCCAAAGGCGCCCAAAATCGCAGCTACTCCGTATCTACTCACGTTGGATATCTGGAGTCCCCTGCGAGCTCAACAGGTTCGCTTTGAGAATTTTTATTCTTCGCTTTAATCCATGGTAATCAAGATATTGACTCGCCCAATATGGGACTTGGTGTTCATGTAGGCTTCTTCCAAATTTCATGGTGTGTGGAAAGATAAGAAGAAGCAACTGACAAAGGACTCGGCTACGATCAGGTTGGTCCTCCTTGCGTTGCCCCTCATCTTCTCTGCAGCCCAGTTCTTTGTTCTATAGCTGGCACACACGTGAGCCATTGCCGTTTTATACCCTCAGTGTTCCTCGATTCTTCCTCTTTCCATCTGTCTGCTCCCATCTACCATTTATCAATTGATTAGTCCTTGAACCATCTCCTATCATACCTCATTGTGACAAGAAAAAAAACCTCCGGGGCTCTGAAAATGGCTGCTTTGCATAGACAGCCGGCTCTCCCAAGATCAGTTTCTCGAGATTCCTAGGATGTGGAAAACAACCCTGTTGCCTCCCACGGCTCGGAGATGCAGGTAAACCAGTACTCGCCTAAGTGTCAACCCGGATGTCAGTGCTCGTGCCATAATCAAAAGCAATCACGCATTTCGTCGTCGCCATTTATGAACCGAGTACTTGGTCGACTCTTCGTAGGCTATGCCGGCCTGCCTCTGGTTAGCCTCAAATGCGACAGCGCTGAATGCGAGAAGGCTCAAGCACCAGTAGTACGCCTCGAATACTGGCTCCCTCTCGGCTTCTGCTGGTCGAAAATTGTCCAGCTTCAACTCAGTTATCACTCTAAGCTTGGCCCGCAGATCACCCTTTCTATGTTTCGCAGTGTGTCCGATACTGCCCCATGCGTGGAATATGCCACGAACGGAAATATCGAGGGCCTCAAAGACCTTTTCCGGCGCGGATTGGCTTCTCCCTTGGATGTTGACGTTACACGTAGCTATACACTAATTCGAGTACCTACGCCCCTCAACTTTGTGCATGTCGGCGGATGGAGCCATTGCTAACGCTTTGTTCCAGTGGGCTTTGTACGGAAAGCAGTACCAGACAGTCAAGTTCCTGGTGCAACAAGGCGCAGATGCTGATTACAGGTATGTTCTCATCGCCAGTATACAGCCTTCCTGCTCTAACTTGAGAATCAAGGCCACTGTCGCCCTACGACAATAACCCCCGCAACAAACCGCCGACATCATCCTACAAGGAGGTCTCTCAAAGGAGGACGAAGAGGCCCTACGCTGTCTCACACAAGGTAGCGATTGGGTCGAGGATCAGAATTTCAGCAAGGTGCACAAGATAGTCTGCGGCCTGTCTTTGGACAGCTTGGATGAAGCCCTGCTTGCGGATCCGAGAAGCATGAACTACAAAGATGCACTTGGCCGTACTCCCCTCCTCTGGCAGCAGCCCGGGGAGATGCTGAAAAAGTTGCAACCCTTCTCTCCCATGGCGCAGGCCCGAATATTTTGGATCACCAGCTCGCTCCTCCAGTATCATATGCCGCCGATCGCAATCACGCAGATTATGTGAGGCTTCTTCTCGAGGCAGGGGCTGAAACGGATCCTGTTCTGCCAAATGGTTATATCGGTGGTTTTGTATTGAACTGTGCTGCACGAAATGCGACCGACCCCTTCGTCCTCAAGACACTTTTGGACTTCGGGGCCAAGATTGAGTCTGCTGGTGTCGATGGCCGCACCTCCCTAATCCACGTCGCGCGGACAGACAACGCAGGTTTTGCAAAGCTTCTTCTGGGATATGGCGCTGATATCAATGCCATTTCGGCGTCAACTCAGACGCCCCTGACCACCGCTATTATCAGCAATTCTCATAACGTTCTGCGACTTCTTCTTGGTCACTGCGCCAAGTACCACAATGACCTACGCCTCGAGGGACCCAATCTCCTTCAGGCCGCAGCCCTCTACGGTGATGTGGAAACCTTGCGCATCCTCACCCAGGCAGACCACTTCCGACTCAATTACGACAAGCGCTTCATCGGAGGCTTTGCCAAACAACTAAGGGAGTGACACGACGCTTCTGGAAAGCTCATCATCGCGTTCGAAGACCTCATGGACGCCATTGACGCCGGGCCCATTCTCGTCCTCCTCAATGAGCATGATTTGATGGAAAAGGGGCTCTCGTCTTAGCACGGCAGCCACGTTGGTAGTTCTTCTGGATGCGAGTTGGCGGAAGCGTCCCCGATGCACGTGGTAACTTATTCGATTAATATATAGGTACACCTTCAAGGAATTTCTCGAGAAAGCCTATGACAATGGGATTGGTCTGTCTCTTAACTGTATCGGGTGGCGCTGAGTGATATTACCGCGGTCGAATATATATATATAACCCACGTTCATCGCTTCCGGACAGAATGGCTTCATTGTTCCCACACATAGACCATGAATCGTACGTTATGGCTGTCTGCCGGTTTTAGGTGAGGGGTAGCTGTGCAGGGAGTGGTTAGTTTACATATGTTTAGGTAGCTCGACTGAAGGGTTCAACTAGACTAGGGACTTTGTATTGGCCTGTGAGGCTCGGAAACAGCAAGGCGTGGCATCCCATTGAGCTGATCAGCACTGGTACAGATGGTGGGATGTTGGCCATGTCAGGGAAGTGTCAAGACAACCGAGGGCTTTCGTGGAGCTGAAGACTCTAGCAGCTTAGGGCCCGGGGTCCGCTACTACTACCCGTATTAGGTACATTCTAATCTTCGGTCAGTCATTGCTGTTTATACCGTACATTTATGAAATGTACCTAGTACTCTAGGTATTGTGGGAAGGAGCGAAGGACTCAGCCAGCGGCCTTGATAAGAACCTGTTATCGCTACGGGGGGGCCCTTCGTCACCTCATAAAGTGTCTCATATTCGATTGTATCGATTACGGGAGCAGTTCAAGGATTATAGTCCTTTCAAGTCATTCAAGTTCTTTTGAGTCTCCTACAGTATCCGGTACTTCGGGTACAAGTTTACCGCTGCCCTGGAACAACTACAAATGCCACAAAGTAATAGATGTAAGGAGTATCAGCTCCACGGCAACCAGAGCAAGGCAAACGAGCTTTTGGCTTATCGAATTTCCAGTCGTACTTGATTTCTTCGAAATATCCTATCGCAAGTCACGTGGTCTACCATGTACTAGCATGCGTGATGCGTCCCGCAAGGCAAGGAAGCCTGTCGCATCTCTCTGTTAACATCATTCGCCAAGAGAAACACGCAAAATGCCACACAGCCTCACGGGGCTCCCTGTGGAGATAATCCAGATCACTGCCAGTTACCTGACAAACAGCGCCATCAAAACCCTGCGTTTGACGTGCAAAACCCTCTGTGCTACCATCCAACTCCGGTTGGACCGCGTCTTCCTGTCCGCGAACCCCCTCAACATCACCGTCTTTCTGGCAGTTGCCAATAGTGATACATTCCGACACGGAGTCAAGGAGATCATCTGGGATGATGCTCGCTTTGTTGAATGTCTGGCTGGCGTGCCTAGTCACATCAGGGATCCGCCGACTGGATGCCCCGCGTGGTTCGTCGATGCGTGCAAGGAAAACATTGAAGAACTGCGTTTTCGCAAGGGCCAGGATATCGACCGGCCTGATCATGTCGAGCGTGCCGAGCAAGTCGCCGCGGAGCTGCCTGCCAAAATATGCTGGCAGTACTACCAGAACTTATTCTACCAGCAGGAGGATGTTATTATTTTTAACAAAGACGCCGAGGCCCTGAGATATGGCCTGCCTCGGTTCCCAGCTCTAAGAAGGGTGGCTATCACGCCAGCAGCCCATGGCTGGCTATTCGCCCCGTTGTATAAGACGCCCATGATTCGCGCGTTTCCCAAGGGGTTCAACTACCCTATCCCACGAAGCTGGCCGAACGTCCCCAGCGGGGAATGGAAGCCCGAGGCCCTGCCATGGGAGGACAAAAAAGTTCAACAACAGTACCGTGGGTTCAGCATCGTCACGCGTGTCTTGGCCGACTGTACAGATCACCAAGTCTCCAAGTTTATCGTTGACGTCAATTACCTGGGCACAGGCCTCAACAGCCGCGTCTTTGAACACCCATGTGCAGAGTACGAAGACTTCGCAACTATACTCCGCCGTCCAGGCTTCAAGCGGCTAGACCTCGACCTCCTGGTCGGCCACCAGGAGCTTATCGGCTGGCCCTGTTTCAACAGCGGCCACCTCTACCATGCGATTGCGGAAGCTCGCGCGCTCGAACATATTAGCCTACACACCAATGTTGAACCTGACTCTCGCGCGTCATTCGTGCCTATGCGCACTCTGTTTCCCGTTGACGACTGGCCCGCCCTCCGCCACTTTGAGCTGTCGCGTTTGATTGTTGATCAAGACGACCTTGTGGCTTTCCTGGGCGCTCTCCCGGATATACTGCGCTCCGTGCATCTCAGCTTCCTCTACTTCCCCAAAAACCGCGGGACGTGGCGGGGGCTGCTGGAAGATATACGGGACAAGCTTGATTGGAGGACACGCGATCCTTCTTCCCGGCCGAGGGTCACAGTTGGTACAGCGACGCAGTACGCCCAGTTTGGGCACGCGGTGTGGGTTGACGAGGAGGTGCAGGCCTTCCTGTACGCCGACGGCCCGAACCCGTTTTTCGGCAATGAAGAGGTGGTCATATCTGACCTTGGGGTCGTCCGTGATAGCTTTGAGCCTGCGTATGAGCGGCCGAATGTGCCCGAATGCGAGCTGGCGAAGCTGGGCTATCTGAAGGACCCGAAGGAGTGGGTGTTTGTATGACTCACTTGTTCCATTCGTGCCTGTTGTTGTTGTGGTGCTACTAGGGGGCTGCACGCCCACGCAGACATATATATCGGCCTGGAGACCCGAGCAGTCGGACTTGACCGCCGGGTTCCAGGTGTAAAAGTCTGACAGTGGTACGTCGTTCTCCAGGGCGATGTCGTAGCGGGTATCGCCAGATATTACGCGGTAAAACTCATTACAGGTGCTGATGATACCTCAAGTGAAGCTCCACGAAGGCGACATGGACCCCTCAAGCCGGCGCGTCAATGATGTTAGCCCGCATAATCCCAGTCAGCCTCACGCAGCCGCCGTTCGACAGCCGAATGCTTCTGGAATACCCTCACGAGAGTGTACCCCAGTCAGGGCAAACTGTTGTCCTAGGCAGATACGCGGCCCTCCGTTGAACGGGGCATAGCTCCACGGCTTAGGGATCCATCCTGCGCCAGCAGCAGCTCCCTCGTCATTGGTACCGGATCCATGAGAAACCTAGCGCTCGGGGCAGAACTCAAGCGGGTTAAGAAATGCAGTCCCAACCACGTAGATCTTCGGATACAGTCGACTAATATACAGAAGATTCTCGCGTATATCTTGATTTATCTTCGATGTGTCAGTGCTGCAACTTAGAAGATGATACTAAAGCTCGCCTAGGTGCTTGCCTGGGTGCCCGCCATGTTGTAAATAGGCCATGTTGTAAATAGGTTGAAGAAAAGACGTGTGTAGGAAAGACGTGTGAGTTCTGGGCAACATCATGTTCTCATCACATCACCTTGTACCCTCGAATGCGCTTTCCCTATTTCAGGGTATGCGTGCAGGCGCTTATGCAGCAGGGTTATAAGATAATTGCACAGCTGCAGCATTCGCTATTTTTGATCAGACTGCTTATAAAAAGGATGGGAGACCGAGAGAATGAGTCTATTCGCAGCAAGACATGTGTGCAACGCCTTGACCATATATAACAACGACGTATGCTCCTATCTTTTCAAACACCAATTTCCAACCTCATTCTCCCCAATGTCGGCCAAGAGAGTGATCCTGCGACTTCGGGAGAGCGACTTCCCAAACATGTCCTACCCGGATATTGTTGCTTGTGTGAAATTATTCCTGGAATTTGATGGACGCTCTGCGGAAGAGACAGAGGAGGGCAAGCATTTCTGGCACTACCAACCTCCCAAGTTCAGACCCTCCTCAGCGGGAGCCGCGATTCCATATAATATTCGACATTGATAAAGGGGAACACTCCGGTCCTCTGCAAGAAGACTTTCCTCATGAGATATATCGTATCGCGTATCTTGAGAAAGAAATGTGAGTTAATGTGTTTTGACAGGCGAACTGAGAGGATTCGGGACGCTGATTCTTTGTAGGCGTATTGTTCCTTTCAAGAAGAAGCAGGAACAGGATAACTTCTTGCGCAAGCTTCGATATTTTTCCGATGATTTCTATCCTTGGGGGAAGGACAAAAGAAGCGACGAGGGAGAAATCAACCATGGCATGTAGGCCAGGTCTCGCAACAATCGCTGAGGGCTATACGCTCTTGGAAGTAGAATTTCAGAATATCCAGCTAGTGGCACAGTGTGTGGTTTACGCATCCAGGCCTACACTAGCCCATCAGTATAATATTCCATTTATTTGTGTTCCTCAACTGCCTCTCATGCCATTCCGATCTCTTCAAGACAGTGTGTTCAGGGTCCACGTTCCATCGTCTCGATATCTCGTCCACAATTTTAGCGCAAAATATATCATGGAGGGGAGTTGGCATTCGGATTGCTAGGCAATGACGGCAAGGATCGTAGTAGTATCTATGGGCACCAATTTCAGTACGCTGCGTCAAGATGACAGGACCTAGGAATAATCACCGTATTTTGTCTTTCACGTATTTTCGAAGACATTCATAATCCAATACCACGCAAGACTTGTGTATAATGGCCCGGTCTGAGTGGACGCTCCCACCAAGGTTGTGGCCGACGACCCTCAAGATGCAGTTGTAAAAGGTTCACCACGCTTCGAGCACTTCGTCACAGTGGTTTTTCTTCCGTAGGTGGCTGTGTGAGAGGAGGCTCAAGGACACTCCTTGGTGGAGTAATTCCAGCTGCCATGGGAGACGTGAGAGGTCTAGATAGGTTCAAGGCGTGTTTGTTTACGCCAGGAGAGTCGAAGAGTCAAGTGTTCTCGATTAGCTGTCAGCGGGTATTGAGTGGGTGCTGGTGTGCGTTGGAGAGCCATTTTTGACTTCATCCCTGCAACGGCGACAGATTCGCTAGTCGGGGATAGGAGCGCATTAGCACGAGGCTAGTCCCATGACCCATGTCCAAGCTCAGAAGGCAGGCAGGGAGGGACTTACGGTGTAAAGGCCTAAGCCTCCAAACGTCTAACTCGATCTATCACGTTAAAGCACCGCCAACGGGTGAATCGTACATCGTAAATATGCCACATACATGCGAAATATAGGTATACTTATAGCAAGACTACCTTGGATCTCGTGCCGGCATGGGTATAGTCTTCCAACCTTTCCTGCCGCTCTCCCGCGGAACAACGATCTGTAACCCTAGACGCCCACAGAACCCATCATGTCTCGCAATCCGCTCGACAGCCTGAAACGATCCAGCGCTTGAGCCGTTCTTCCCAGAAGTATAAACGGTATCCTGCACGATCTGCCCGGGGACTTCTTCTCGCCGCGGGTTGAACCAAGGTAATCCAACAAGGTGATTCCCAAGATTATGGATAATTGAGTTTAGTTTCTCAAAGCGCCGCGTCGTCCAGAGCCACGACAAGGTGCGTTGATCATAAGCCACGCGCACAAATGGGTTGATATAAATCCCTGTCTTGGAAATATCGGCTGCATTATCATCATCACCATCACGCCACGGCGCCTGAATATCCGCATGAATTAAGCAGCACTCGGACGCGTCCCAGAACAAATCTACGTCTTCCAGAGCACGGAACCGGGCTGGTAGACTCGGGCCTGCAATTTCAACACTAGGAGCTGTCAACTCGCCGGGCTGGAAGAATTGGGCGTCGAATGCCACCATCCCGCCCCAGCAACTGCGGACGGGGACAGCGTCCTTGCCAGCAAGGACACTCTTCCGGCTCTGCCCGCTGCCAGAATCGGAGAACCAGGGGAAGAATGGGAGGCCCATGCTGTAGCCCTCTAGATCACGCGTGGCGTAGGTGTCGTAGAACTTGAAGGGGTTGATGAAGTCCATGGCGCAGGCAGCACGGTACCGCGGTCTGTGATCATTCTCGGGGTCGCGGTTCGTGGAGAATAAGAGTTGCAAGGCGTCGAGAGGTTCAAAGGCCACGTCGTTCAGGAATAGAACTCTATCAAACTTGGCCGCGGGTCCATCTAGAGGTCTCAGAGCACGGTTTCGAGCCTCGGCTAGGTATACGATTCGCTTGACGTGCTCGTCGCCTGACGGTATCGTAACGTGTGGAAGTTGCAAAAGGTCCAAATGGTCTTCGTATACTATCGAGCTGTTGCATTTGACTTGCTGCTCTAACGCCTGGAGAGCCGTTTTTCCTGCATCCCCACTGTCGTTTTCGTATATGCTGAGGAAGACGTTGTCTTCGCCGAGGAGATGGATGAGTTGGAGGATACTCGAGCCCCAGTGTCCTTGTGCGAGATCCCCGCTAGGATCATACAGGGCAGCTGCAATGAAGATCCTCTCACTGTACGGGTTCCCTCGACCTGGAGAATCTGAGTGAGTCACCGCATCGCGAAGTGACTTGTAATGTGATGGGAGATTTGTGTATGAGGGACAGAACACGGATGCCGCTAGGACGAGAAAGAGAATAGCCGACAGAAGGATAATGAGATAGTAAAGTATTCGCAGGAGAAAGCGGCGAAAATGGCGAGCTGGGCGTACTAAGGTTGGAACCAAAGGCGAATAATATTTACCACGACGGTATCTTCTGGAGAGGTTTTGTGGGAGGGAGTAAATCTGGTGTAGAAGAGTAAGTAGCACAGACCGTTCTGCCGTCGGAGATTCAGGTTTATAGTACTCAAAGCTGTCTTGAGAGTCGAGGGAGGACCTCGTGCCAGGACTATTGAGGTTGGAAAGAAGAGTGTGTTCAGACATTATTGTGGGAGGGCCTTTAGTCGGCAGCGCAAACACTGGCAAGTGAGAAAGACAAACGCAGGTCGAGAACCTCCCAACGAAGAACTCTTCCCAAGGGAGCGCTAGCCTGGTTTCTCAACGTTGCCTCTCATTTCTGCCCCAACTTCAAAGCAACACCAGCTCTACCCACGCGTAGGGCTAGGTAGAGAGCCTTCATTGCCCAATTGGCCTAGCGGGGAATCGGGGGTCTCTTACCTACTACCTAACTACTAGGTAGCCCCGTATAGACCAGGCCCACCTATCACCGGCCGACTTGAGGGCCGAGGCCCAGTGCACGAAGGAGAGCTATTTTCACCAAAAATCTCCTACACAGCTGAGCGTTGCCAAGTTCAACAAATCATGACAGCGTCCTCGGGTCCCCCGTCGGAGCGCTTTGACGGCAGTTTCACTTCCCCTATTCGGGGTACCAATGCTCGAGGTGGAGGATTCTAATATTTCTCGTTGTTGTCCTGGTAGTACATACTATAACGTATGCCCAGAGCTGAGAAATTATTCAAGGCCAATGGGGATTGGGTTTTGGCGCACGATCATTCCAAGACCCCAAGAACAAGAAGTTTCTCCCGCTGTAGCTATAAACTTCTCTATTTTGTGTTAGAGCGAGGCAAGCCTCAACCAACGTGATTGTTACACTCGTCTTAAAGGCGTTATTCTTACCTAGTAGCTGCGGGTGATCTACCGATACAGCGGGCTCCATGACAGGCATATCCCCTCCCTACAGACCCTTTGAATCCTGACACTGTGCGGCCACTGGCAAAGTGCAAATATAGAGTGGAAACTGTCACCAGCCCGAGAAATGCATCAGACCATTTGGATGGGTCTCGACGCTGGCTCGAATGCGCTTGATGATACCTTGCTCCACAGATGGTAAAAATATATTTAAGTTTTTCGGCGCTGCGCTCCCCAAACCTATTATAATGTTACCTAATGAGGTAATTTGCAAGGCCATATTATAGACAGGGTAGTGGAGAGGTAACTAGGACCCTTGGGGAGTCGGGGACTTCGGCGTTAGGTGTCAGGACTCAGGTAGTTCAGGATTAAGGAGGCGAGCTGTTGAGGGGATTTCTGAGGTGCTTAGCGTTCTTAGCGTGTTTAAAGTGCTGAGCAGTTGAGGCTGAGCCTCTGAGGGACAACACTTTCTCGCGCCTACTGGTACTCTTCGGGCCTCGGCGATTCGCTGGGCTCTGCCTCCGTATCTCCTCCGGAAGTACATAATCCACCTGGGCACCGCAGCAATTCAGCCGGATGCCCACCTTTGACCTCTACTCCCTCCAGCCTATTCATTCTCGGTTAAACCTGACTGGACCCCTGCTAACAACAATAATGCTCATGGTGTTAAGAAGGCTCAGCCGCGAGCTAGTCACCTTTGTGGGTTAATGCTGTTTCTACGCAAGGTTACTGGTTAGCACCTCTACTAGTACCCCCGCCGCCAAATTTCCTCTTAGTGTCCATAGCTTAGCACTGACATATTAAAGATCTTACTCTTATCTCCCAGGGTCTTTCATCCCTCTGCGTCCATGCCTCATGGATTATAAATTCACAACCCTATCTATAGGACAAGAGCTTCGTGACGATACAACTACGCTTAATCCCGTGGCGGCTATCTAAGAAGGCCCTGTAACTTCTAGGCTTGGTCGGTGCAGGTCTGGCCCTCGTAAATCCGGGGCCAGAGCCGCTCAACGATCGCCAATGCTGACTGACATGCTGGAGCCTTGGCAGCTTCGCAAACGCGATATCTCCTAGCTAGGACATTTTGGAAGAGGGTGATCTGGGGAGATTGCTTTACTTGCTCGGGTAGGCAAAGCCACTGGTGGCGAGGAGGACGAGGTTGATAAGCATAGTAAACTGCGCCTTGAATGGTTTGGTTGGTTTGCGCTTTATTATGCTGTGCTCTGAGAAATGGGATTGCATGAGAGGTTTACCTCTCTTATATGTATCACTCTGTAGTGTGTCCGGCACTGCTGTTAATAAATTGGCTGCCCTTCGCCCGCGGACTAATGCACAGAGATGCTTTTAGTCGCCTTGTTTGAATAGACCTATGGGATTACTTCTAAAGCTCCGGTGACAAGCTCGTCAGCGGTCGGAGAATCTATGACACTGCCAGGTCGATTATTGACTCCTGCGCCAGCTGCAAGGGAGCTTTGCGGCCGGAAACTGTGATGCTTGCCATTTTATCGTGAGCTATTGGGTTGGTAAGAAGCTACAGGCTCCGGGAGAGGAAGTTGAGTCTGAGATTGAGGAGCAGCAGCAAGAATCTCTTTATCGCTATGATTGCTGCTGCCTGGCTCACTGTAATACGAGCGCTACGTGGTGGTCTTGACGATGATTAGAGAGGTGGTCCCGAGCTAGCATAAGATTGTAGGGCTAGGATATCTGCGCTTCGTTTTAGCTTACATCATGTCATTTCTATGTAAGTTTATTAGTTCCTAGTGAGCCACTGCGCATAGATACTATGGGCTGCACCACTATGGCCAACTAGGAAAGGGATATATTTCTAAGAGCTATGCGCTGCGGACTAATGGCGAGTCTGAATAGCAGTCTCTCTTCCTTTAGTAGTAGGATCGACTAAATCAACCACAAACCTCCTAAAAGCACCCACCCAACTTTCAGCCGCCTTTAAGCCACACGGTCAGTAGTACGGTCCGTGGGAGACCATATGGCAATCCCTACCGTTGTAATGCCCAGCAGATGACCACATGCGGAAGTTGTGCCCTCAAACTAGGCCTTCACCCTAGTGAGCCTCCCTCATCAACAGTTGAGCACACGTTGATCTGTCCCCGTGCTCTTGTACGCAGCCCTAGCTCTCTCCTCCGGTTCATGATCCGTCTTTCGCTGATTTTTGGCTCTTCACCGAAGTCAAGAAGTGCCTAACAATGCGCTTTCTATCCGGAATGTTCGGCTCCTCCCAGGACCCGCGTTGGATATAGTACTCAAGTTCCTTGGCAAGTGTCTGAGCATCGACTTCCATGACCTCCATGAGCTCCGTAAACCATGCCAGCCGTCGTTCGTACCATGCTCGCCTCTGGGTCTCGGCTTCCCCCGAAGCTTCCGACCTGTTGTACTGGTGCTCCAACCATATAATGTATTCGGCCATGTATTTAGTTATAGGTGGAGAACTAGGCGTGTGTCCCCTGTAGCAGATTTTATAGGTGTCGTTCTTATAGTCAACCTTGTATGGAGGCTGTCCCTGTTAGAAATGCGCACATTCCTCTAACAGGTAGTGACACTTACCCGTTCAGAGGCCTTTTGACCATCAGAATTCTGTTTCCGCTTCTCGTACTCCTCCTTGTATTTGTCTCTTAACATGACCATCCACTCAGACCGCAAGCACTCCATGGGCTTCGAGGCTGCTAGAAGCATTTCTTTCTCAAGCTCCGCAATAAATTCTCTTTCTTCGTCCAGAATTTCGTCGATCTCGTCTTCGGCAATTGATTTGCGTGAGTAAGAATCGGAGCCTGGAATCCTGGACCCTCTGCCACAGCATACATGAGTCATGCCAATATTCTCAAAGTGTGAAACGCACAGGAATCCAAGTAAAACTCTTTTCGAGTCATCTAAACCTTTCAATTCCTCCATAATAGAGAGAAATTCCATACCCCATACAAAGCTTGGTTTGCCACGCATTATGTAGTCCCTGAAAGCAATATCGAATACTGCAGGAAGGAAGCATCCTCCAGGGGAACACGGGCATCGGCAATCGTCTGAGAGAAAGACATCGAGGCCCTCGCTTAGGCATATCCTGATGGAGTCGAGCGCATCCCAAACTTTATAGCCCATATATGATAGTCGCCGAGACAAATTGAAAAGGATAGTATGGCCTTGTTGATCAACGCGGTTGAGGTCAGTTCCGTGATCAAGCAGGAATTGCGTCAGTTGTGCGTCTAAGTTGGGCGCCAGTGAATACATGGCAGTTTGACCTTTACTGTTGGCTAGGTTAAATGATCTGAAGCCATGTTGAACAAGAACCTCGGCGTCATCGCGGTTCGTAACGTAATGTAGAAGAGTATTACCTTGGGCTCCACGGTGGTAATCGCCAAACAGAGTGTTGCAATCTGATGTTAGGCTGACAAGGTTGGCCATTACATTGCTCCACACATCATCTCGCCCTACAGTGTGAGCTATGAGTAGTGTCAAGGCCCAGTCAACAAAGTAGTCAAAGTCCTCCTGCGGGTAATGTGTTCGGATAGTGGCAAGGGCATTAATTACCAGCCGCCACTGACCACGGACAGCAGCATATTCCATAAAGTCCCTCTCCAATTTTGAGTCTTCAAGAAAAGGATCGGCTCCCTTACTTAAGAGTAGCTGTACGGTGCTGATGTTTCCAGTTGCAGATGCATACATCAGCGGCGTATTGCCCTGCTTGTCCGTGACGTCCATGTCATGGCCAGCTTGAACGAGCAATTCGACCACATCCGGATTACCAACTGCCAAGTGCAGGGGGGTCTGACCCAAAAAGTTCTTCTGCGTATGCAGCTGCGAGCGCGAGAGGAGCGAGGCCACCGCGTCTCTATTGTTTTGAAGCACCATATCATGTAGAGGTGTCGATCCAGCAAATCCTGTGATTTCATGTCAAGGAGATAGACATCCAGTATAGGGATCTTACTCACCAGGACAGGCTTTGGTAAGTATGGCAAGATATTCAATAAAAAAAGGATCTGGCGTGACTTCCTCAGAGCTCCAGCTAGGAGAACATGTCGACGGCCACTCTTCGTAAATTGGCGAATCACTACAGCCGGGGTCAAATCCGTGTTCAAGGATAGTTTCAAGCAAATAAATATGCCACCCTTCACCAATCCATCTCGCACATCGAACTAAGAATCTAGAAAGCGGAGAAGCTAGCATTAGCGTAAATTGAGCGTAGTCATGGCTAGGACACATACTTCTGATCCAGATAATCTAGCTTCATGCCTAATTCGCAGACCAATGATCTCAGAAGCTCGAATTGGTTCTGCTGGTGCTGACCAACAGCTGGCCCGGATAGGAGCTCCTGCTGCAATATCAGATAATCTGGTCCGCATACTAAATGAGGCTGTGTTCCTACCTGAACGTAGTTGCGGCCACCTGGGTTTATGTGATATTTCAATGAGCCGTCGCATTTTGCGAGCTCTCGGAATCTCTCCTGTGCGTCTGAAAGAGATATGTAACCCTGTTTGAAGAGCCAGAGGGACTCGAAACCGGAGGATGTATACCTGACCACTCTCTCTACACTGAGAGCTGGTCTGAGAGAATACATGCCGGCTTGTGCGATGAATTCCAGCGTCGTATGCACCTTAAATGGAACTCCGTACTTGCTGAGGGCAAATTGAAGACTCCAGCGATAGCGTGTGGCTGTACACTGTGGAGTGTCACAACTGCTTGACCATAAAGACATAGGGCTGTACTCCAAGGCCCAGAAGCGATCCGAGCTTCTTCGCGTCATGTGGCACGAACAGTGACAGTGTGCTCGGGTGCAGTCGAAGGCTCTTTGCCGAGGCAATGCGCTTGTAGTTGGGCTTGATAGAGCGTTGTGTGCGTTTCTCAAGCCCGCAATGGCAGGGGCTATTAAGGCTCTATCTGGTGCTAATGGACTGGGTACCAACAATGCAAGCTGAAGATCACGGATAACACGGTCGAGCGCCAGATTCGCCTCTTTAAGATTGTCTCTAATCTCGGTTGTATGTCGGGCGAAACGCCATCTGCGGTCGCGTAAATATGAAAGCTTGTCGACGACCTGCTGGAGAGCCGTCTCGGCCCTGGAGTATGCCAATTGACAGTTGTTAATGGCAAGCTCAACAAACCTGGGTCCTTGAATTTCTCCGAGGGAGAGCAGGATTTCCCGTAAGACTTCTAAGCGTCGAACAATATCGTCCAGCTCGGCACTCGCCTTGCTCTGATTAAACTCGTAAGCGGTCTTTAAACGCTCGATTGTGCTTGTAATTTGCACGACAAAGGCAGCTATACCGATTCCCGCGGACACAACTCCGACAACTTCGGCCATGGCAGTGTGCTTGAGGGTAAACCGATAATGAGTAGAAAATCGCAAGGATGGCTGAGGGAAAATGCGGGCATGGTGGGAGAGCTGTAGCCGCCGGGGATGGTGTCCTGCCAGCCTCACTCTTGCCAACAACACTGCCCCATCAGTCAGCCAATGAACGTACATAAGGCTACGAAAAAGCGGCGATCGAGATACACCTTGCTGTTAACCCACTTGCAGTGCTCTTTCGTGGAAGGTCCGGTGGGATGGAGAAGTGCCTCATGGGTGGTGCCTTGGCCGTCTTACTTGCAACAAAGATTTTGAAACTCACAGGTCCACGGCACTGATCCTCTGCTGAGGCCAATGATCCAGGACTGGTACGAATGCTGTATCTTAGAGATGCTGAATGCTACCTTGCAGGTGATTCGTTATCATAGAATAGCATTTATATAGCGCCTCAAATGATCAAATGTCACCGTACTAAATCCGAAGAATTTATATTCCATGCACATTGTCCATTACGGCCAGTGTCAAGAGGATAATTATATGCATACTGAGAAGCGTCTCCTACCAGCGAGGCGGGCGAGCTCGATAGAGAGCCTCTTCAATTTCTTCATCCCGCTGCGGCTCTCGTCGTCTCCGATCATCTCGATATCTTCGGTCCTCACGATGGTAACGGGGGGGAGACGGCACCCTCTCAGGTGGCGGAGGCGGAGCCGCTGCCTTGGCTGGTGCACGTCTTGAGGATGAAGGTGCAGCACGCTCGCGCTGAATCTCTTGGAGACGGCGGCGTCGCGCACGTCGAATGTGGTCAGAATCTTCGATTAGGTCGGAAACCTCGTCCTATTTAGATCCTAGTTAGTGGTTGATTCGCATGAGACGATGAAGGATTTGGGCGAGTGGGTCTCACAGGATGAAGGTTGGCGAAGATGTAGTAGAAAGAGTCCATTTCCTCGTACTCATACCCTGCGCGCTCGATGGCATCCTTCACAACGAGATCTTTGGTAATCTCCGTCCATAGGCGTTCCTTCCGGTCTTTGACGCCGACATAACGCCGTGCGACCTTGCCGCGGGGAGGATTAGTATTATCATTGATCTCAATCTCTCTTTCTTCTTTTTCAACCACCTTGGGTCGACGGTGTTTCTGTTTGGGTGGCCTTGCCTCCTCACGAATGTCAACCAGCTCCTTCTCGGTATGTTTCATCTTAGGCGGGGCTTGAACGATGGCCCATCCGTCCATGGTGTCGCTCGAGGGCGAGCTATAGGAGCCCGGGAGTTTAGGTTCTCGCCGTCGGTAATAATCTTCCTCTTCGATGACTTCGCGTTGCATGGCCATGTGCGGGCCGGTGCGCGCATCCTCTATGAAGATGTCCCTGTGGCCCGTGACTCGAGGCTCCTCTATTACCATCGGCACCGCCTCTTCTTTCCTTCGACGAGGAGGTTCAGGAGCAGCCGGAATTAACGACTCCTTACTCCGCCGCTCAATCTCGATCTCTTCCCGAGAGGATCTTCCCTTCCTTAATCTGCATCAAGCGTCAATTTAAGTGATTGAGATATGGTAGTGTCAGGCGTACCGTTGACGAGCATCGCGTTCAGTGAGAACAGTCTCCAGGTCTGGTACACGAGGTGGAACAGGTGCTTGGGGCAGGTTGGGGGCCTGAGGCGGACTAGGCAGCCGATACTCAGTCGCTACTACCAGTAAGCTATCGAAATAAGAGCTGCTTGCTGGGATCTTACCATGGTTAAGAGATTTATGTTTCTTTCCGGATTCTTTGTAGAACGGCGGCGGCACGGGGACTGGCAGGGGTACTTTCGGAAGTTCCGATTCATATAAATCTGCAGACGAAGATAAGGATGAGGGCGAGGACGGCGATATATCTCGATTCCGGGCCGCATAGCGCTTGTTCTTGATGCGTTCCTTTTGCATCATAATCCGGGGTTCAGGTCTGACCGGTACACCCTCACTCTCGTCGCTCTCATCGCTTTCCACGTCATCGATATCAACATGGTAGTGTGACCGATGTCGTGGACGAGGAGGAGGTTCATAGCGTGCACTTTTCCGGTGCGACGACATATGGTCCTCACGCGAGCTGCCACTTTGGGGATACACCTCTTCCTCATACGTTGACCGATGTACTCGCTTCTCTTCTTTCGGGTGCCTACTGCGCGGTATGGGCTCTTTGCGAGTCTCGTACTCATGTCGAGATACTGACCGCTTCTTTTGCCTTCGGACGGGCTCCACTATCTCATCCGCCTCGCTCTCAAATTCCTCGTCGGATTCCTCGGTAGAGTAATAGGCGTCTTCCATCTCGGACATTCCTCTTGATCGTGGCCGCCCTCGAGACTTAGCAGCAGCCCTTTTGATGTCATCTTTCTTGCGCCTGTAGCTTTCGACAATCTCCTCCCGTGGGTATGGATCAAGGTCGAGTCGCTCAAGCTTCTCGGCGACGCGATCGCCATCGTGGAGATACTCGTAGCTTTCGCGGGGAATTTCAGGCTGCGCACGATCTCGGACATGACGTCGCTCGAGTATCTCCACGTATAGCCCATGAGGCGCGCGATGCCCGTACGGTGCCTCTCGATCAATTATTGGCCCACCCCTGGCACGGCTGGGGTAAATGTCATGATCGATGTCAGGTACAATATCGTCGTACTCAACCGGGCGGCTTCGGCGAGGCATGGTTTAATTTAAGGAACAACAAGTGATATATGTTGGTGAAGATCGTGGGTCAAGGGTGTCGAGGATCTGTTGTCCTTCGCTTCCAATGCTCGCTCGTCGCTAAGCTTGCTGTTAGGCAGTGGGGCTGTTGTTCGGCTGCTCGTCAACAACCCGAGCAGTACCCCGCGATAAAGAAGAAGAAACAATTGTTGAATTGCCTGTCGTCACCATAACCCTTGAGGATCATCTGGAAAATGAACAGGAGTCTGCGGCCAATGCTCGGCGGTGGAGATAGGAGAAGGGTACAGCCAAGTGTGGAGGGACACCTAGATGAGCTGTTCGCTGGCTGAAACGAGCCCCGCGGCTGTGCCAGCTGATGTCACGCCGCAGGACTTTGCCTGCTGAGGCACACTTGGGACCTACAGCAACGTCTGAAGAATCGTCTTTTGAACATTATGCGGGTGTATGGCCAATAAAGCGTTGATGGAACTGGCCGAATATAGCCATCGCAGATATTCCTTGCCGCGAACCAGATGCCGATTGCTCTAGCCTGGACTTGTGATGGATTCTTCGGCTAGCCTACAGGCAGCTTATGCAGTGATGAGGCTGTTTTTACTAGCTTACTCTTGGATAAGCTGTTAAGATCCAGAAAATGACGTGAGGATATTCAGCAATATCCCCGAGGTTAATAGAAAGAGTGGTCGCTCGCTGCCAATCCTAACGTATACTCGTGGAAAAACGTGGGTGCTATGGCAGAATCCACGTGAAACGAGTGCGCTCTCGTAGCATGTCATCCGGACAGGGAACGCTCTCCCGGTTCCTTCTGTGGGATAACGAGTAGAACTGCGCAGGTAATCATGTGCCGTATACCTTCTATGAGATCATCTACGTGACTCACGAGTTCCTGCTAGAACTGGAGGACTCAAGGTAGTCAGTGACGTTTCACGGATTGATGAGCCGGTTCAAAACGAGTGAAACTCTGGCTGTCAATTGTCCCTTGAAGTGTTCATCCAAACATCAGTCGGGTTTGGCCCTTCTCAGGTTTACCTCGACCACCACGGGAAGACTTCCCTCGAGAGTTTGACGGAGCCGCTCTGTTCGGCAACTGAGACGTCTGGTTGTCTCTGGCAGCTTGTCGTTCCTGGGCATCGAGATCTTTGGCAAAATGCCAATCATTGTGCTCTTCTTCTTCTTCGTCTGGTACTGCTTTCCCACATTGGGGGCAACTGAAGACATTTAGAACTTCCTGCTCTTCCATGTTGGCATTCAACATGGTTTGTTCCACATTAGGCGACGTTTCGTCTGCTGATTGACCCACTCTAGGAAGAGGATTTATCTCCGGATCAGATGGTAGGCTAAAAAATCGCTTCAACCCGGTGGCTTCAAGTTTTCTCCGTTTCTCGTCCGGTTGATGCATGCTCGGGTAATCTGTGGCGTGAATTCGACTATGGGACTCGGCGCTTTTTGCCTGGTCCCCTCGCAATAGGAAGCCATCGATGGCTTTGTTCTTGACCACCCCATCTTCGAAGCCGCCAACACTCAAGGACAAATTCGCACACGGCCATGCACTTCCATCCGCGGAAACTTGCCGCAACAATGTCGTGCCGATCTCAAAGAGTAGATTCTCGTCGATAGAAGCAGATCCGGGGATTGGCAGCTGGCGGGATCTGACCTGGCCTCCTTGACGATGGTGCAGAGCAGCGGTCTTCGGACGGCGCTTATTCTCGAGAACGCCTTCTTCGACGAGACGGCCATATATGTCAGCCGCAAAGATCCGCAGCCACTTCTCTGCTTGGTCAAGGTTGTTGATACTCGGTCTAAACGACTTGGCCGAAAGCATGGATTTGATCTGTGTTCGCGGATTGACTTCACTACGATCCTCCCCGCGGATGATCCCGTATAGCCATGTCGCCGTATCGTCGTTCAATCTTCCTCGGAAATGCTCGAGAGACACCTTGAGGAGATCGCTAACCTGTTCTGTTCCAAACATGGCAGAGATCTGATCTCCCAACTTACCCCCAAGCATCCGAATCTTAGTGAACTTGAACCCGCCGAGAAAGTTCTGAATAGCACGGTTCCGGACAATGGTCTGCTTGTTAGGCTTGTTCACAGCGCTTCCGAGCTTCGCCATCATCTTGTTCTTGGCTATTCCTGCCGAACAGGTGTAGCTGAGCGCATCCCAGACAGCCGTGCGGACTGATCTGACAATCTCAGACCCGATAAGCATGGCAATATCATCCCAATCTGGATTATCAACCTCGGTTTCATTCTCATCCAAGTCAATCAGGCAATCCTCCGTTTTCCACTCCAAGGCAGTCGTAGGCGGGCAAGGCAAGGGTGTAACCCGATCATCGCCATGAGGCTTCTCACGTAACTCGGGATACCGCTGGAGCAGTACCGCAAAGACCAAAGGCGAAAGATCGATAAATACTTCATCAACGCTCGCCTTCTCCACAAAAGCCTCCTGTATCTTGACCTGACTGTCCCATCCCCGCAAATCCTGTACCAAATCGGTATACCACCTTGCCAACTCCCCCTTGATAACCTTCAGAATCTTTCTCGACTCGCCTCGATACGGATCAAGACAGACCTTGTCCGTCCCCATATTCTTCCACGCATCCTCTCTATACGTCCATTTCCCGCCCTCGCCTTCACGAAAGGTCGCAACATGCTGCAGCACGATATCCGGACACTTGGCTCTCGCGTCCCGCGCACTTATCATCCGCGTAATCCCAAAATCGCGCGCCGGGTAATTGATCGCAATTAACGAATCCCATTGTTGCACGGCGAGCGGGGTCTCGCGCGGCACTCCCAGCCGGACCATTTCACATTGTGCGTAGAAAGCATCGAGGTCGATGTGAGCGATTACGCGGAGTTGCGAGGATGGCGAGGCCTGTCGGAGGAGATGTACTTGGCGATAGGTGTAGCGGGAGGTATTGAGGTCGCGTTCTAGCGAGTTCGGCGATGCGGCGGGCGACGCGGGGGGTTCTGGGGAGTGGGAGTGGGAGTGGGAGTGGGACATCTCGATTGCGGCGACGGATCACATAGCGGAGTAGTCTGCGGTGTGTGCCAGAGTTTCGTGTCAGACGTTGGTGTCCGCATCATCGAAAAGAGATTTGGCGATGTTCTTGGAGTTTTGCATATGGATCGATCGTGCATCTGGTTCCAGAAAACCGGGTTTCCTATTTAGGTTAGGCCCGTGAACCGCCCGCGTCCAGCTGTGATATTGCGGACCTTTTCACATGGTAATGGTTTTAGGCCTGCTTGGTGATATATAAATGACTGAGTTTATGGACTATATTGTGGCTTGCCAGTTCTATTATCCGTCTTAGAGCGTTTCAGGAGTGTCTTTACGCTTGTACACCACATGTCAATGTACATATATATACTTTGTGGGCGGGAACTATAAGCAGTTCATAATCCTAATGATTCTATTAAGTAGCTCTCATGGTGGTTATCAAGCGTCCTTTTCTGAAATCTACAGGATTCAAGAGGAGGCATTGGCCTATGATTATAGCGTAGAAGAGGAATAAGGAGCCAAGCGACCATTGGAACGTTCTATCCTCTGGTGCATTTCTACTACATTTTGCCAACGCAATCACTCGCCAGGCTCACCCTAGATCCCCACGTGCCGCTCCATGGTTGAGCTAGAATGACTAGGATCAATTCAGAAGACCCAGGCCGAGCCATGTTCTATACCACAAAAAAATATTGCATGACTGCAGGGTCGATATCCGTCCACACAAGTTGAAGGGGGCATTGGTCCTGAGACAGATGGGCACACCCTTGGTCGGCAGGTCGCAGAACGTTCCGTTGGAAGTGCAAAGAAGTCCTACCACAAGTGCCGTCAACTTACCCTGGATACCCTCTTAACTATGGCACAGTACTCCCTTGCCACAGGCGTTCCAACATGCTATCCTTGGCCGCTAGCTGGGATGGTTCGCTGATATCGATCCACGCTTCACAAGCCACGCCTATTGGACTGCTCTAGAAGGCTCCTGAAGGCGCGCCTAATATGGCGTTGTCTCGGATCTATCTTCCATAAGCCTTGGAACCTTCAACATCTGGACTCTCGCGTTGTTGTTGACCGGGCGAGCTGGGCGAATGGGCGAATGGGAACTCGACGCAGAAAAACAAAAGAAGCACGATGAGCAGTGTTTTCAGGATGTTGGAACTGCGCTGGGCACCAGGCAGTCAGGCCTGGAGACATTATTACGGAGTGTATGGTCGCTCATTATTGCCGGGTGAAGCCACCAGTATCAGGGTGCTAGTTGGACCTAACTCAGTCCTGCGCCAACTGCCGCGCGGGTGTGTGGGCCAAAGGGGACGTAAGGGTCTGCGAGAACGAGCTAATTGCCATGTAGTCATACGCAAAGCTGACCAGCTGGTTGGGAATCATGGGTCAATACCTTGATACTCCAAAACAAGAGGGACGACATCACCCACAATCTAGCGGTATGATTTCAGACAGTCGACAGTCTATCTGTTGGGCCAGTCGGCGAGTTTACTAGGATCCGTGCTGAGATTGTGAACGGCAAGATAGCAAGATCATGTTTCGTCGAGTTGAGGAGTTGTTGGTTGAACTTGATTCTTGGTATCTGGCACATTCAAGAGCGGCGGGTGCTACTCGACGCTCGTAGTATTATTAGGTAAGGGCTGGAGAACAACCAGCAAGCTGGATCTACTGTCGATTGGACAACCACTTCTGAAGCGCAGAACCACAGAACCTGAGGTGGGAGGCTGGAGTCTGGGTCCCAGACAACGGCCCGAACGGGTTCGAGCCTTGGTTCGCAACTGCGTGTGAATCTACAACGTCTAGTCCAGATGGAGGACCGTTAGCGACTTGGTAGTGGACGTTGGAGATCAGCGGAACCAAATATTGGCGGAAGCTCCCTCACCGAAAAAGTGCCTATGTTGTAAGTAGTGCCCAAGCCGCCACAAGCATGACTGCCCAACTCATCATCTCCGCTCTCCCGCCTCACTGGCTGGAGGCGACATATTCCTGAGACCCAATCGCCCGAAGAGAGCAGAAATAATCCACTGCATGATGCACACCTTGGTGAAAAGAACTCGTGAAGAAAAGTTTGCTTCTGTGCGACTTCCACAGATTCGGATCCGCTGGGAGTCGTGGGCTTCCAGTCTTCGCCGTGGCGCCCGTACGATATCACGTAATCCGCATATTCATTGGCAGGCAAGTCGAACGAGTCGAGCCAAATGCCTTTCCCATGATGTGTCCTTTGTTCGCTTCGTTCAAGCGCAAAGAAGAAGCAAAGAATAACATGATCGGCTTGCTACCGGGAGTCCTGATGTCTTGTCTCCGGATTGAAAACTCTTTCAACCTGGAGGCTGGTCATTCAACAGACGTAGGGTCCCGTCTGTGGTACCACGTGAGGCAAGGATGATCGTCAAATAATATGCCAGAAGTCAGGACGGTGAGGCAGCTCGTCTGCCAGGCCGCGGGCGGTTGGGGTTTCTACCAACTGGTCGAAGGGATGGCGGGATCGCGTCGACGCAGCGTCGTAGAGAATAATCACTCCGGGGCCGTCATTCTGATTCCCTCGCTTTGGAGACCCTTTTCTTTATAGACATGTCTCGGTGCTCGATGAGTCACAAGTCGAATATTTCCCCAGATCAAACCAAAGAATACATCGAACGCTGCGCAAGTACTTTTGAAAACAAAATTCTTTGCCTGATCAACCGGAAGGCTCAAGTTTCATCCAATCAAAACAACGAAGAGGCGGGAGACGACAGCATTGCAGGATCGCAACACAGGCGCTGGGGCAAATCGCTCTCTGTTCATGTCGAAAAGCCAAGCGTCTAGCCTTATTTGTCCATCCATGCATGCAGATTCTCAGAAATCATCGGCCTTGAGGTGTGGAGTCATTGATCAGCGTCGTGGCACCAGACAGGCCAGCACTGAGCAGCCCAAAGGGCCGGCCGGCCCAACAACAACCCAATCAATCCTGCGCAGAGCACAGGCGCAAAACCCACACAAGTCCTCCTTCCCTCTGCCCTCCCACCTTTTCGCCCCCCTCGCTCCTCAGCGCTTCTGTCCTCCCTTATCTCGGTGACTCTTCGCGTCTTTTCGTTTTCACCTTTCACTCTTCCCTTTTTCTCTCTCCTCCCTCAGATCCTCTCACTGGCCTTCTCCGCCAGCTCCAAGGTAACATACTCTGTACACGACACCCTGGAGACGACAAACAATATTGAAACCTGGACTGTCCCTTGACCCCTCCCCAGTCATCTCTTCATCTCACTCTCCCATCTCGTGGTCTCTTCGCTCAGGCACTTCGACTCTTCTGTCTACCATCTACCTGGATCTTTCTGGATATCCTTGAGGACCATCAGTTTACTACTCCCAGACACAACCGTGGGCAAAGAACTCATACACCAGGATTTCTTTCTTTTCGTTACCGCCAGGAAAGCCATAAAAACCTCTCGACTCTTCCCACTTGGAAACTTGCCAGATCAGAAGTCAGATTTGCTTTATTTGCCAGCCTTGGATCTTCAGCCTCAATTAGTCATATCTGCCTTGTTCCTGAAGAGCAACCAGAGATAATTGTTTACCGTCATCAATCATAGCTCCCTGGACTTCATCGGCTGCTATATCCCAGGATCCCTTTGGCCATCCGGACCTTCTCACTTTGTTACATTAAACACCGGACTCTTCCCTGGACAAAATGACGAGCCGTCATGGACTTGAGCGTCAAAATGAATACTTCATCCCCGGAGATGGCATTAGCCGAGAAGTAATTCAGGCCGACATCTGCCGTTACCTTGGAAATGATGCACTTGTAAGACCTGGAAACCATAATGTCCGTCTCCCTGATCTTCTTCTTTCCGCCGGTTACATATGAGCACCGAAAAATAACCTGGATCCTCCATTAACCCACCAGAGTTTTGTTACTGACTTGTGAATAGGGTCGCCAAGGCTTTTTTATTCGGGCATACCGCAACCTCACATCAGTAGGAGCCTCTTAACAGACCATTTAACTAACTCGAGATGTTGAGCTGACGTTGCTGTTCCGTAGGAAATGATCACTGATCTCAAGGCGGACTCCGCTCGGTGGGAGGCCGATGTGAGAAGCCGCGCTGACCAAGGCTATCCCCGAGGCAGTTATATCCAGGACTACAGTTACTCCCAACCCAACCGGGCCGCCTCCACCTTTGCTCCTACTATGCACCCTGAAATGTCACAGGGACCAGGCCCTTCTCCTCCCACATCTTATGCTCCACCGCCGCAACAACAGTATGCGGATCACCAGTATCCTCAAGGAGGGTACCCAGCTACCTCAAGCCCGCCATACACAAGTGCTCCATCATATCCTCCAAACCATTCATTTGGGACTGGCCAGAATCCTTACCCTCCCCAGCATGTCCCATACAGTGCTCCAAGCCAACCGCCTGTAACATCTGAGGTCCATCCTTCTTATACTTACGCCACTTCAGGGTATGGCTTCGAAAATGGGAGAAGCAATGCCCCTAGATATCCTGGCCCTGGTTATGATGCCGAGTCTGATTATTCTCCTGTTACTACTGGAATGGCCTATCCCACAACTACTGCCCCTGACCCCCGGATAGGAATGGAGCCGAGATACACCCCGGAATACTCTGATCGCAGTAGGCCCCAGCCAACACGAGAAAGAGAGGCTCCGCGCCGCGCTCGGTGATGAATAATGATTTCATCGCTCCTTGTGAGCCCCGCGGTTTTTGCCTTGTATCGATGCCTCCATTTCGTGGTCGGAGAACACCGCGGGATTAATGACTTTACGCCATGATTTTTTTTCTCTTGCCGCTCGTACCACGGAGCCTCTACGGATTACTTTTCCTTTTCTGCTTACAGGAATATTATGCCGGAAAAAGTGTGCTTAAGTCATTGTTTTCGGAACCAATTACAACCATGGGGAAGCGAACCTTAGATTACCGGACATTGCTCTCTTCACCTGGACGTTGTGGGCGTCTATTGTTTTTTATTTCCTCTTCTTTGCTCAACGTTTCCATGGACGTCGGCTTGTGCTCCGCTGGATGTGGCCTTGGCTCGTGATTTACCCGAAGATCAAATTGGCCTTCTAGTATGAAGATTGCCCGAATGTCTGATGTTTATGAAAAGGTGGCTGGCTGTTTTGGCTTTCTCATTCATCATGTTGGCCGGGCCTTTTATTTTTTTTCTGTTTGCTGGTCTTCTCGCCGTGTCAGACAAATGTTCCGCTCCGTTTCTGGTTCCTTCCTGGTGTACTGGCTCGGTTTCAGGTATATGGGGCCCTCTAATATGTTTCGAGGGGCGAATTGTTACTGGCGATGCGATGTGTTGAGTCTGACGGCGGTCTCCCAGTTGATTCTGGAATATACCCTGCCAGTTCGGGGCGTTGATGATATACACTGATGTAGATATGAGCATATACGGCGTTTTCTTCTGATGTGGCTTTTGGCATGGGCTATTCCACTGTTGTCTAAGAATCTGTTTACCAGCCAACTGAGATTGTTTCTCCTCGTTTTCATGCACAACCTCTGAGCCTCTTAATGTAAAGAAAATTCTACCCATGCAAACTTCCTTTCTGGTCTTAGTATTTCCAACCCATGTCTCAACATTGATAAGGCAATTGTGGATCTTGGGCTAGTCTTGTGCGCGTGAATCCAGACTCTGGGGGGTGGTCTTTATTATTTGGCTGATGATGTGGTTTCCTTTATGCACTCAACTTTCTACTTCTTCTGCGACCATATTTGCGCATTATGCATTACTTCACGAGGAGGTCTATCACCCTAGATGTTCTCTGCTGTTACTTTGGACTAATGTTCTACTTTCAACGTCCACCTGTTGCAGTGTTCTACTTATGTCTTAGAACTGCACTCTGGCTCTTTGCAACCATCTTTACCCCGGGGAATATTAACACCGGCTATGCCTCACCCTTCTGGAGATGGACCTTGAACGCCTTGCCCGCTCCGCTGACGGCGACGTTAGGATAACTGTGCTACCAGACGTCTACCAGCTTCGTTCTTCAGTGCTGAGAAACTGCTCGGGGGCCTTGAAGAAGCTCATTGATATGCCTCAACCTCTATCCTTCAAGCTAGAGCAACAGAGACAGTGCGGTGCGTCCTTGGGCTCTGTTAGACTGAATTTGGTTGGCTCGTCGGTTCATAAATACGGGATGTTGGAGGTCCAGGTGAGTGAGTCCAGGATACAATGCCGCGCGCTGCCTGAGAAGCTAACACAGAGGTACTCCTAGGGCTATGATGGTTCTTACTGCACGATGGAAGAGATAGTTCCTTGCTCCTATCCCGTGTGGTCACAACGCATTCGCCATGTATGGGCCAATATGGTTAGGATCTTCCGCAATCTCCCACCCATCTTGGATGAGGGCGGCTTCGATTCTATACTGGAGAATTTTCAAGCGCTCGTTGAGCTGGGAGAAGATATTCTTGCCTCTGACGTCGTTTCCCGCGCCTTGAACACAACCTTTCAAAATCTCGATCAGCACATCTACCGGCTCATTGCTCAGGATCCGGTCTCGTGGGTCAAGCTCGCAGTTCACATTCAATCGGGGCCCATCTTTCAAGAGTCAATGATACATCTACTGGGGAAATGGGGTCAACTCCAAGAGAAGGAGCACGATTTGCTGCCTGCTGTCATCCGTAGCACATGCAAGCGGAAAATAGGAGACCTAAACTCAATCAAAAACGCCATCGAGTTGCAGATCGTGAATCATGTCCCTCGCCCACGCTCGGCCACCACCCGTTGCCGAGAGGCAAACAACGTTGCCGTCTGGATGGCATTAACCTACTACCACCAGTGGCTTGCACAAGCGTTCGCTGAAGGTCGCAACTATCGGGCCCGAGACGGAGGGGCAGCCTTCTATCGTGCTATTGCGAGCGGAGGCGATGCCTACCTGAACAAGCTTGAGCAAGAGGTCTCTCACTTTGCCTTCACCGAAATCGGAGACGAGGGCATACAGGGTTTGCGAGAGCTTGAAAGAGACCTGGCTGAGCTCAAAAAGGGCATAAAGGGCTTCGTCTCCAACCTCCTCGTCAATCATGCCAAGTACGATCCTGAGATCCTGGGCGAGCTTCCATACCTCACTTGCTACCACATTGGAGAGGAGGAGATGCCTCCCAAGCCAGCGGAGGTCATTAAGTTTATTTATCCAACTGCAGAAGCCAGGATGACCAATGCGGGTGACAATTTCGCAAACGGCAACTTGCAACACAACTTCTTGAACGAACCCATGTCGAACGGTGTCCAGACACCCATGAATATGATGGGCTACAATGGTCTTAACAACAACTTCTATCCTACGAATGGTACGCAGAATCACTCGGGTTTCGATGGGGCCAACGTTGCCTCGCAGCAATGGGGCTCGAACTGGAGCAATACAGTCGCCTTTTCCGACACCAACCCCCAGCTGCCAATGGCATCACTCTCTGAAATGACGTCCACCGTCTATCAGACTCAAATCGACCAGAATGGCAACTTTGACGAGATTGATGTGTTTGGCATAATGCCAACCACTGAGACTGAGGATTATTCGCAGACTGATGACGGTACGGCGTTTATTTGAGGTGTCTTGATGGCGAGAGTTGTTTATTTGATTGAGTATCGATCCTCCCTTACCACTTTTCTTTTTTTTTTTTTT